>MU972901.1:0-13620 GCA_038497805.1 Lipomyces mesembrius | reverse complement strand
TTATATTAAAGATGCTTTATATTTACATTAATTAATATATATTAAAAGCATGACTGCGTGAGGGTGATTCAAAGTTTTGAAAGAGGAGTTAGAGTGTCAAAAGTGCGGGATGCACAGTGATTATGTAGTATTCTATGCCTTGGTGTTAGTATCGCCGAAAGAACGGGCTGCAAAAGGCCCTGGATTGCTGTCAACGCGTGGGTATGGCGACAAGAGGAGCAATAGAGTTTAGCGTGCCGGATTAGACGAGTTGTCTTGCTTTCTCCGCAATCAGTCTCTAAAAGTCAGTGCCCATTGGCTAACTCGTCTGCGCGGTTTCTGTTTCGACATCTCATGCAAATGTCGACACAGCGACGGTCGCGTTGGCGTTCCTTAATCCCGCAGACACGCTTTTCCTATCCGGTCTGCAGAAACGATCTGGACGCAGTGGACTTGTGCAAGACAGGATGGCGGCGACAAAGGTGATGACGCCGATGACGTCGATGAAGCAGAAGTCAACGAGAGACCAAGTCGCTGCACCCGTCACTTATCACACTACTCACAAATCAAGGCAGTCCGAGGCTCTGATCTTCTTAGAAGTCTTAGAAGTTTTTGTGCAGCTTGCGGCGACTGTGAATGTGAAACGTGAAGCAACCAACGGCTGCCACAACAAACATCCGCAGTCGGGCCACGAGCCGATTCAAAGAAAAGCACGACAAAAAGCACGACGACAGAGACACGTTAGTCGCAATGGAACTGTCAATCTCAAAATTCGAGGCGACACAATCTGCTTGACTTGTCGCCAGAGCGGAGATTCCTCAGAGAAGTCCCATGACGGATGGCCTGGACAGGTTTCTCGCTGTTGCTGTCGTTTGATCCTGACATCGGAATAAGGACGTCAAAAAATGTTTTGAGGGTTAACGTCAAAGCAAAGCTTTATTCCGATATCGACTGGTTTGAGATAGATTGGAGATTGGTAGTTGATATCGTTAGAACTTTTAATTCTACGACAAGCTAATTCGGCGCACTCAAGCTTTTTTCTGTTCCTGGGCAATTTGTGCTGTTCTGCAACTGAATACACTACGTGACACCGTACCCATGCCCTGAGACTTTAGTTTCTTCCAGCGTGAGTCCAGCGACCTCGGGATAGCGTAGTACGGCCGAAACCCATCCCACACACGTAATGCCGAGCCACGCAACCACCGACAGGCGGAGAAGGTAGGGAGACAATAAAGGCACCACCATATTTAAAGTCGATTGGGTTCCATCTCTGTTTCCCGAACCCGGTGGGCACGAGCACACGCCATACCGTGGATCTTCAATAGGCAGGGCTGTGGAGTCCAGTAAGGCAATGCGGATGAGCAATTGCAGTCGGCGACATCCGAGGCCAATTTATGAGGGTCTGGTCAGGGCGGCAACTGTCGTGAGCAATGGTTGCGGAGTATGGTGGAGTAAGAGTGAACCAACGCTGAAGTGATAGACGATTTACATGAGTGTCCACATTGAGATGCAAGCTGTGATAAGGAGCTCATGGTAGCTTAGACTGGGATAAGGGTTAGTCAGTTATTGGAAAATACATGCAAGTGGCTGTTCACCATCCAGGGCGAGTGGAAAATAACACTATTTAAAGTTACGACCCGGTCACTCCCAATCTCCTAGTTCATTGTTCGTGCTATATTTTCTTGCAAGTACAACCAACATGTTCTGTAAAGGTTAGCATATTCACAACCGTACTAAACCTTTAGGGATAGTCTATGACAACTGTTACTCGTGGCCCTCATAGACATCTCGTAATAAGAATACGTCGAGTTGGAGCGATGACCGAGTGGCAGCTAACTATGCCCAAACCGATTCCACGCGCAGCCCGGCCGATTTGTCTTTACATATCTTGTTACGACGACCCGGAACTATAGGCATCTCCGCCAAGATTCCCGTCATTGCCGCCGGAGTCAGTCGGCAGCTGTGTATGTGCGTCTACTTATGCAGCTGTGTATGTGCGTCTACTTAATTTGTACGTATATGATTGACCGGCTTCGACATTGGACATCTGAAGATCAATTAATCGCCGTTAACGCTCATTTGTGTTTGACTTTGTCTACGATCATGGCAACACAAGTATACGACTAATTTTCATAGGAGGAAAAAGGATTGTAGTCTGCTTGGCAACTTATACGTAGTGCCACGTAATGCCGAACTCGTCAACACATCAAAATAGTACTCAACCCCACCACGGCTCCTAGAAATGGCAGCAGCCCTTTGATGCCATTCAACAATGCCCATCGATCCAGCAATGCCTCCAGGCCTTCGGCTTCTGAGCCTCCTCGAGTTTTCGACTCCACGACATCCGCTTTAGAAATTATAGCCTTAGTAATCTCCTTGCACTAGTAGTGTAAACGGCGCGACCACAAACGAACTTCCCGCAGCAAAGCCATACGCCATTCTCCCAGCTGCTACCCTCCATGCAAGAAAGGCAAATGAAGCAGTCCGAAGAATCACTAGGAATGGGAAAATGGCGAGGCCGGCCGTATAGAACGTGCGAAATCGCATAGGGGTGTCCGGGACGGTGATCTTAGGTGCCTTGATAGCAGGAATGGCGACTAGCGACATCACTATTATCGCGCCTGCAGAGTAGCGTGGTTAGCTTACTACCTATGTAATGGTAATAGTGACTATACCAGATAGAAACGCTGCGCCCGTAATACCAATGACTTGGGCAATGTGTATAAAGGTCGAGAAAGTCATTTCGCAGCTATAATCTTTATCACGCGCGGTCGTGGTCCAGTAGACTAGTAGGATTAGAGATTCAATCCCGCCGTGGAGCCGACGACGTCCGCGATGCGATTCCGCGTCCTCGGCGATAAAGTAATGCAACACTAATTTCCAATCTCAATTTCCCGGTTTCTTTCCATCACTTCTCGTGCAGTAGATAACAATAGTTCGAGAACGTTAGTATCACGAAATCACCACTCCACAGTACACCGTCAACATGGCAACACAAGCCGCCACCTATGTCGAAAGGGCCGTGGGCCGCGAGGGGACAAGTACTCACCAAGTGCCCCCATCGTGCATTTGCGCCTTCGTCATTATTGTGTACGGTGTAGCTGATTGCTGTTGCTATAAAGCATTACAGTCCGGGCCAACGTGTCTTATACAGAACAACGCCAATGAATGGTCTTCCAACTCTTATAGCAAGTGGATCACTGCTCACACGAGCAGCAGCGAAGCTATCTTTAACGGTATCGGGCACCTCTAACACGCAATCGAAATTATAGCGAAATGAGTGCGACTAAACAATCACATATTATCGACACCGTCAAGCAAGATCATCGTGACATTGAGAATTGTCACGAGTCTATTATTAATTCCGATGACTTTGACACGCGAACAAGATGGGCCAATCAGTTCGTGTGGGAGGTAGCAACACATTCCATCGGCGAAGAGATCGTTCTTTATCCGGCATTCGAAAAATACCTCCAAGATGGACAGGCAGTAGCAGATAAAGACCGTGCCGAGCGCCAGACCGTATGTTGGGGACCGAGGTTCGTTTGCTACTGTATGGTTACTGACTTCGACTACTACAGGCGAAAGATGACTTGTATACTTTCCAGTCTATGAAAGCTACTGACAGAAATTTTATTCCTGCGCTCAATAAAGTCATGGATGAACTTAAAGGCCACATAAAGACTGAGGAAGAAGTACAGTTACCACAAATTGAGAAAGCTCTGAGCGCCGAGGAGAGCATGAAACTTGCAGAAACTTTCTCTCGAACTAAGCTCTTTGTACCGACGCGCAGTCATCCGTCAGCGCCGAGTAAGCCACCATTCGAGACTGCGGTTGCTTTGCTTACTGCTCCAATTGATAAGGTCAGGGACATTTTCAAGAAGTTCCCAGAGGAGCAGAAAACTGCGTGACGCTCTACTGAATATGGATTAAATGTTACAGTTGGGAATTGGTAACAAATCTCTCATTTGTTTGGTGGGGTGATATTGAAGATTAGTAGTCACAATCGTTTGGTAATTGAATCTGCTTTGTGCAGTCATTCGTATCTTGGCCTAAGTGACCGACTTGAGACGCGAAGTCACTTAGTCATGGATGCACGTTGAATAGCAAGTGACCGACATTATTAGAACACAATGCAATCTACTAGCCGAACAGCAACGTTGACTGTTGGATAAAACAGACCACATTAGCCAGAGGACATGAATATTTCTGACTTTCAATGTTACTGATTTTTCCGTGGCCGTTTGGGATCATATAATATTCACTCTTCGGCGTTGTAACTCGGACTAGAGTTCGGGTAAAAGAACGTCCGAAGGGTTATATTGTATAAAGTTTACCTTAATGAGTTTAAATCTTTTGCACATTCCGGTCCGGGTAATGCGCGCGTCGAGATTACGTATTCCACGACGCACAGTGCGTCATGCTGTTCCATACCTCCGACAACCGTGACCGCAAAACATTTGACAGTCGAGGAATGCAGGTACGGAGGCATTGCTCCAGCAGCCCGACGGAGGAGAATTTGGGTACGCGGAAAACCGAACGGCAACCCGGATCTTTGCAGTACCGGGACCGGGACCATAAACGTACATCACGACATTACCACATTGCACGGTCACAAGAACGTTGTATATTCATTAGTTCGGGGATATTGACTGGATCCGGCTGGTGGCATTAGGTGTCGAGATGTTGGTTTACGGAGGGGAAGTGCATGTCCGTTTGCTCAAAAATTGTAAAACTCGGGCTTCGACCCAGATCCCGTGCTAAACCGGAAATGACCTGCTTCCCTTACCCCTTTCCTTAGAGATCTAATAATGAAACTTCTGAAGCATCGACCAGAGAAGCCAAATCCAGCAGCAGGGCACAGAGGGTGGAATCAAGTGGTCACTTGTCTGATAGACAGCATGAAAACGTGCGCATACCGTAGTCTCCTGTTGTTGCACAGGACGACCAGCGGGATGTTTCTAAAACCATACCATACATGCTCGGGGTCTACTTAGATTCAACCTTGGGCTCCACTCTGGTTCCGGAACAAGCGGTGCCCGATCAGATGTCGGCAGAACGGAGCAAACCTCTCCGTTCCGTCTGGGCTCTATTAATGAAGGTTTCTAAGGCGTGGTGGACGACGTTCTAGAAAAGTTCCGGGGGGGCGGGTGACCGTGTGAGTGATAATAAGCGGGATCTCTGTTTCGCCACTGTCTTCGTTATTTGGTTCATTTGCCGTAAGTACTTGCCGACCAGATCTTTAAAGTTTTTCATGCCTGCTGACTAAGCGGAGGGTCCACTGAGCCGTCTCGGTGTCTCGGTGTTTCGCATGTCCCGATGGTCTCCTGATTCTTGCACTTGGCGGTAGGGGTTGAAATAACTCTCTTAACCTGCTCGAATCTAATTAGCGGACTAGAATCGTGACAATCGTATGCAGTCGTCGTGGACATTAAATGGCTCGGACAATCCGAGATTCTCACTGTCAACTTTTCTTGCTCCACGAACTTATCTGAGAAATACGTTACCAGCTAATTCCTGTATCGATTCCTCCTCACTCCATCATGCGGCTTCACATATTTTCGGCTATCCTCTTCCTTCTCTTCCCCTTCGCGATAGAGGCTACTAGGTTCCGCCCTGAAAGCGGTAGTACTAGGTTCCGCCCTGAAAGCGGTGGCATTTTATCCAACCGGCTGGTAGGTCGAATAGTTCAACAGACTATCCAGATGTGAGCGAAACTAACATAATATATGAAAGGGCACTCTGCCTCTTCAGTTTGACCTTCTAGGATCTCAAATAAATGCCTCAGGGCCAGACCAATCCTTTTGGTCATCTTCCTTCATCCATGGGTCCGATAACCACGATTACTTGGTTGTTTCGCATGTTCTCACCGGCCTACCTACTGCGTTCTCGGTCTATCGAGCATCTGTGCTTGATATTACGGATCCTTCACGATACGCAAAGTTTGAGTTCTTCTCCAATATCTCGAGTCCGTTTCCATACGGAGATTTCAACGTGACTCTTCCCGATTATGGATTCAGCACTGCTGAATCCGGTGGTGACGTTTCAAAATTGCGAACGTGGAGCCAGGTACCTGGAGCTCAGTTTGACCTAAATTTCGACCTATCTGCTCCTGTTCTGCTGAATGGTGGTCTTGGCGTTTTCAAGGCTGGGAATGATACTGTCCATGAATGGAGCATGCCTGCTGGGAAAACCACCGGCTGGCTTGCTTTCAATGGGTCCAAGGTTATCGTTGATACTGAGAAGTCGTTGACTTGGTATGATAGACAGTGGGGAGGGTCACCGCAAAATTGGACGTGGTTTGAATTCCATATCGAGAGCGGAAATCCCAAAGTGGGTGATATACCTATGTCGATCTGGGTTTGGGGCGACTATGAATCTGGTATTGAAGGAGTCGCTTCTGTAAGAGAAGCAGGAGTAGTACAGAGTGTAATACCTGTGACATCACTGGAGCCATCTAATCGGACATACACTTCCCAAGAGACGGGAATCGTGTATGCACTCGATTGGGTCTTAAAATTGGCAGATGGGACGGTGTTCTGGATATCTAGTGTGCGAGCTGACCAAGAACTGTATGCATCTGGTGGCCTATTTCCGACATATGAAGGATATATCACAGTCACGGGTACTTTCAAGGGCAATTGGGAGGTTGAGGGATATGGGCTCGTCGAGATCAGCCCTCTTACTGGGTAGGCCTCTGTGACATATCTAAAGTCAGTTCTAAATAGTAGAAGTGGTTCCCTAGTGTATTTATCCTTTTGTAAAAGATTTTGTATTTGAGAGTTAATAGGTCCCAGCGACCTTACAACGGTAAAGTCATGTCGTATGGTACAATGCTGGACTGATGCTGCCATCAGCTGGTAGCAAGACTAAACAGGTTCATATGAGGAGTGATTATATCTGTGTATCTTGATTAAACTATCTTGCGAAGGGTTACGAGCTTCAATGGGGCACGGACGTTGTGGCCCATTTCCTGAACCGATCCGAATACGACACGGCTACGAAACACAAAGTGGATGGCATCTTTATGGACAATCGAAGGCCGGCGATATCCTTCTAGCCCATGAATTCGCTAAGCACGTTGCGGATAAAGGCATTGTCAGTGTGTCTCTAAATCCAGGAAACCTGAGGACAGCACTCCAACGCAATGTTGGAAGGTCTTCGCGCTTCATTGCGAGATTTGGAGCGCTGACGGAGACGTTCGCCGGTTTGGCACCCCAAGTCGCGAAGACGAACGGTGGATACGTGATTCCATGGGGTAGAGTGGCGACAGAGCCCAGATGTAAAAATGGATTGGAGACCGCCAAATACAGGAAGAATACTCTGAGATAGACTGGAGACGGAAACTGAAACTTATTTGTGAAAATGTTATTTGGTATTATGATTATTAACGGCAATATGTGCCATATTATTGTAACTTGACGTCATATTTCAATCTGTGGACAAGCCAGTAGTCGGAGAAAAAGATACGGCAATCGACGACAGCCAGATGGAATATTCGGAGATGAACGATAAGAAAGCCGTGGCAGAAGTGAGAATGTTCCACGGCGTGAGGACCTAAGCACCAATAAAAACGGCGATGATCTGACCACGTCGAATGTTAATATACTTTGGGAAAATACAGTTAAGATCGTTGGCAGCGGCCGCACGACCGCCTCGAGAAGTCGAGTTGTCGATCAGCAACAGAGGATCCACAAAATCGTGCCATATACCTTGAGAGTACCGGCAGCAGCATTGACATACACTCGTCTTATCCAGTTAGTCAAGCCTGCCTGCCTTCGTGACACTGCCTTCGCCTCGGTGGAAAGGTTCTCGAGACGGGACTCGATGTCGTCATTACTAGGATCACAAGAAAGTCCGACTGCTTCAGGGTTAATTTGCGCCATTGCTCAGATTGGATGAGGAAATCACTACGAGAGCACATTTAGAAAGCTCGAGCTTGACGACTCCGAAGCCTATTCCGGAGGACCCGCCTCTGATTAGAACAGAGTGTCTGGTGATCGGAGGCACGAAAGATGTTTCTGATTCACAAATCATAAATAAATAACTGTGGACTGGTGCTGCGGCTGGAGATGTAGTTATGTTCACTTCCATTCAATTCAATAATAGTTAACGGGATGTATCAAAAAGCGCATTATGAAATGGTGGCGTTAATACTTAAAAACACACTAACATTCTCGCGCAAGTGAATGATGTAACGAGATAGTTCGGCGGTAGGAGCGCAATTAAACGCCGCAAACAAGGTTCCCACACAAATTTTTGACACATGGCCAGCTCACTCAGCTCCACTGTTCCAGCATCCGCCCACCATTTGACATTGGGTTACGCCGTCAAGATGAATTTAGGGTTGAGAGCAAGTGTTGGCGAAGTTTCACGGTCCTGACAGTTGCAACACATTTCTTGGCCAACATAACTGAATTGAGTTTTCATTTGTGCGCCGCATCGTGCCTGATTCGTGAGCCGTATTTTTTTTTTTCGTTATGGTAAGTTCAGTTTAGTCACCAAACCTTTATTTTCGGTGCTGCATAACTTTACCTGTTCGATGATCAAATCGTCCATGATGTTCGAGCTCGAGCACAGTGTCTTACTATTTACTTAAGAAAGTCGTTAAAGAACTTACCTACCCACACCTAACGACCACGGTTATATATTGTAGGCAGTTATATGGGAAGATAAAGAGTTAGATTACTATGGAGAACTAAAAAAAAATATCTCAGACTTAAGCGTGTGACCCATTCAATGCTTAAGCGGGATAGGTGTAGTTAACCCAGGCCATTGTGAGAAGCCTTGGGCGACCACGCGAGTCTTGTAACGATCAAGAGGGCCATCCGCTCGTTTCTTGATGCGAAAAACTGTGGAAAGTTGTAGCAAGATGGTAGTCTACGATCGTATATTCTAGAAATGAGGGTAAATTGGTCCGGGCGGTGATACCGCGAATATAAATTGACCCGGTAGCACCTGTATGAATGCAATATTAATAGTGTACTGCTATTAATTTGCAATAAAACTCCAATGGCATCCAATGGGTTTGGCGGCTGCAGTGAGATCCTCGCACTGGATGTGCAGAATTGTCTGTACAGAAAATTCCTTAGGAATTTTGGTGTTAGGTTGAGTTGGGCACTATTGTTGATTATCGTGTTAGTTGTTAATTCATTTTTCTATTAAATAAGTCGGATGTGTTGGGCAAACATATATCGTGACATCGCCGTATGCAGACGGTTTCTATCCTATCACCTACTTCCATGCACGGTGTAGGCATTTCATTAGTGAATCGAGTAACGACACAAAACGGACGATATATTTTCGCATCTAATGTTATGTGTTCAGTGCGTATAACTCTATTCTATTCAGAGAGTGAGGGATATAGTAAAAATTTTTTAGTTTGTGGGTGAGAAACAGCGATGAGATCGCATGGCTACATAACGACAACGAAATTTCACCGACCATACACACATTGAATGCTGATTGCCAGAGGCGCGATGAGCAGTTCCAACAATCTAATAGCACAATGGAGGCAGATATGCGCAAAAAGTTGAGTAGCATAAATGCAACGTACACTTGACATGCTGCTCTACCTAAGACGATGGCAGTGGCTTGATCCCAGCCCGTGTCACGGTGTGAGGGACCACAGTGGTTCTAGAGCCGTATGCGGCGCGAGTCGGAGATTGGACGTCTGAACCAAATTTAGCAAAACCCTGTCTCAAACCTTCGCTCATGAACCTTACTCTCACTGTTACCTTTCGGCGCTGCCTAATACTTGTCAGATTGTCGGATGAGTAAGTAATGAAAGAGACTGCGGGCACTTCCTGCAATCGTCTGAATGTAAGGGAACACATAAGTCGTTACGAGCACGCAGCAAATAATAAATTTGTCGGCACAAGAAAGTGCACTGGAAGTCTCCAGGAATCTGTGGGACCTCCCAAAAACTCAGAGCCGAGTCTTTGAAAAAAATAATTCGGTGAACTCCGATAATTAACATATCATAAGTCGAAACTGATAAGTTAAGAATAAAAGACTTCTGATAGTCAGGCAGCTCACGAAAGTTTTTTCGGCACGGGCGTAATAGGAAAAAAGTATAGTCGTCACATTGCTGATAACCATTTGAGCCTACAATGATGATCAGTTCGCACTATGTCCCATCTGCAACTCTCCTCTTGAGGCGAATACTTCCGATTACATAGATAACAGTACAACAGCGTGACTGTTCTGCAGCGTAGTAGTCGTATGATGGTGTCGGCAGTTGGCACTGAGTTTTTTATCGCTGGTTTATCCGTGACGCTGATGCTCGATTGATTAAAGTTTGGCGCCGACATACTCACCTCGGCGCGCTACATTTTTTCACTTCGCAAATTCAAATTTGAACTTAAATGGCCGTCTTCGATAATGAGACGAAAATGGCGCGAATTGAATATATTACGCGATATGCTACGAAGTCATTCTTTGAAGTTGGTGGCGCTCGCATTTGTCCGCCACTGCTTGTTGTCGGCGCACGCCAAGTGTCGAGTCAAACCGCACCTGCAGTAGCGGCGACTCAGTCATGTCCCCAGCGTTTGTGGTACGGCCGGTGAACTTTGTCAAATGTGCCTAACCAGACGACGATAACAAGCTTGTCGGAAGATAAGCCATATTGCGTGCGGTGCCTAACCAGACGACGATAACAAGCTTGTCGGAAGATAAGCCATATTGCGTGCGCAATATTTTTTTTTGTCTCGACAGTGAAATAAGACTAGCCTCCGAACATAGGCGTCATGAATTGATATTAAAAGGGCAAATTCTGCCCTAGACCTCCCTCTCATCCATCTGCTTGCAATTCTTGCGGAGTCCTTGAGCATCGACAATATTGGCTTCGCATCGGCCAGCTTTCAGCAGAGAAGACATCGACATCATGGAGCAGGTAGACAACAAGTCAGAGAAGTCTTCTAAAGGGGAGTCTTCGAATGATATTTCAAATGGTAGTCTCAAGGATGGCCAGGTTATCGACGAAAAGTATGCGGGCACAGACGTGTATGATGTCCAACCCACCTACGATATCACGGCTACTGAAAATCATTTCGGAGAAACGATCGTCATTAACAACGCCCAAGAGGTAGTTACCCACGTCCTCCACGTCGACGATGATCCAACTCTGAATCCATGGACGTTTCGCGCGTTTTTCCTAGGTAGGTATCAACGCAATCTTAAGGACAGGGGTCGAGTACAGACCAATAACTAACTCTCAAGTCTTCAGGTTGTGGACTCGCTATTTTCGCGTCCGTTCTGCAGGAAATCTACTACTTCAAACCGCAGGTCATTTATGTCTCCGTCGTTTTCTTGACTGTCGTCGGGTATGTACTGGGAGAAGCAATGGCTTTCATCATCCCTAGGAGGGGCGCCGTCGGTCGCTTTCTGAACCCTGGACCGTTCAATTCCAAGGAGCACGCGACGATCGTGATCACGGCTTCTGCTGCAGCCACGGCAGCTGTTGCGACGGAGATTCTGGCTGCCCAGAAACTCTATTACAACATGGATCCAAGTCCGGCAGCCGCAGTGTTTCTGGTCATCTCTTCCCAGCTGCTCGGCTACGGAATTGCTGGATTACTCCGTTCTGTTCTCGTGCAGCCCACGAAGATGTTATGGCCGATCAACATACCAGTTAATGCACTTTTGGAAACACTCCATCGCGACAAGAAGGAAACCAAACTTCGCCTCAAGATATTCTACGTGCTCTTCGCTTTTATGTTTGTCTACGAAATCGTTCCTGAATACATGTTTCCGCTCCTTCAGGGTGTCTCGATTTTCTGTCTTGCTAAGCAGAACAGTTTGCTTTGGACCAACTTGTTCGGTGGCTCTCAAGGTAACGAGGGTCTTGGATTCCTCTCTATCAGTTTCGATTGGCAGTACATTGCCAGTTTAGGGTCGCCATTGTGGTTACCGCTCCAGACACTCACTAGCAGTATGATTGGATACCTCTTATGTATTGTCGTCTTTATGGCCGTCTATTACGGCAATATCTGGCAATCAAAGGATTTCCCATTTTTGTCTCAGCTGCTCTACGATGCTAGCTCCAACTCCACCAGTTTCGTGCCATATGACCTTAGTCAGATCCTGACTCCGGCGAACGAAATCAATTCGACAGCTTTGCAGGAGAATGGTGTTCCATATCTCACTGGCACATATATTGCCTACCTTATCACCACAAACATGGGTATCACTGCCACTATTGTGCACATGTTCCTCTGGGACTTCGATAACATCAAAGCCGGCTGGGCCTTCCTTACGCCTGCGAATCTCAAGAAATTGAAGGAGCCATCATTCTGGAAGTTTTGGAAGGGGGGAAGGACCAAGGAAGATCGCAAAGTTGCGGCCCTGGCAGACAAGACAGTCGATCCGCATTACAAGCTCATGATGGCAAACGGCTATGATGAAGTCCCCAATTGGTGGTACGCTGCGGTGCTGGTCTTCAGTGTTGCCGTGGGGTTAGGGACACTGTACGGAGTCAAATCTACCCTTCCTTGGTGGGGGTATATCATCGCCAACATATTCGCGGCACTTTTCATTCTCTTCTTTGGAGCTCAATTCGGAATCACCGGCTTTCAATTCAACCAGCAACCGGTTATCCAGATGGTTGCTGGATATCTTCACCCCGGCAAGCCATTAGCCAACATGTATTTCACCGTCTTCGGTTTCAACGGCGTGCAGCAAGGCCAACTCCTCCTCCGCGACCTCAAACTTGCCCAACTGGCCCATCTATCTCCCAAGTGCACCTTCACGGCCCAACTCCTCGGCTGCGTTATCGGCGCCATCTTCAACTACATCATGATGAAAAGCATTGTCACCAATCAAGCCACCATCCTAACCTCCATCGTAGGCTCAAACACCTGGTCCGGCCAAAACGTCCAACAATACAACACACTCGCCATCGCCTGGAGTATCGCCGGCGAGATGTTCTCCATCGGGGCCCGCTACCAATGGGTCACCATCTCCTACTTGACCGGCTTCATCGTGCCTTTCCCCTTCTGGCTCGCATACCGTTACACCAAGATCGAGTTCTTCCGCTACGTCAACTTGGCCATCATCCTCTGGTACATGGGCTGGCTTTTCGTCGGCGTCAACTCCTCGATTACCAGTTACTTCGCCCTTGGCTTCATCGCGCAATGGTACCTAAGGAAGTACCATCCTAATTTGTTCGTCAAGTATAACTACCTCGTGTCGGCGGCGCTGGATGGTGGAACCCAAGTCATTGTGTTCATTCTTAGTTTCGCGGTCTTTGGAGGCGGTGGAAAGGTCGTGGCGTTCCCGACTTGGGCAGGAAATAATGGGGGTTTTGCGAATAATAAGAATGTGGATTATTGTATGTTTAATCCAGCGAATTAGGGTGGATTAGCTTAGCGTTGGATGTTAATAGTGGGGTATTGTTTTGTAATTGTGAAACCAGAGAAGATCTTCGAGTATGAATGGATCATTGTTTTCATTTTAAAAAAAGCCACCATAGATTTTCAAACCTGTACATATAACAAGCGTTGCAGCGGGAGGGCGAGAGGGTTAAAACTCTAAAAGCGCCATAGTTAAGCGCCGCATTACCCGGCGTTACCCTGCTCGTTGTTGCAGGGTACTGTTGCATCATAGTTAAGCTGGGAGGGCGAGGGAGGGTTAAACCGGGTA